>OZ010667.1:71568090-71570590 GCA_963932185.1 Troglohyphantes excavatus | reverse complement strand
GATATTCCGTACTACATCAGCTATGAAAATTAAATTTGGCGTGGAGGTATACTTTAAGCCAAAATTGCTCACTAAGAAATGATTTTCAAAAATTCGAACTGTAAATGCCAAAAGTAAAAATCCTCGCCACTTATCCACTGACTCATTACTATTTCTTTTATTTTCTGTATACCTATGAAGATGAAATTTGGCAAATTTGTTACTTATACCTTAAATAGGAAAAGTAAGCTATTTTTGTACCGATCTAACGTATTTAAGTAAAAGTCTAACTGTGAAAAAGAAAACAAAACGAAAAATGCTACGACCAAAAGTGCAAGCCATACGAAAAATATATTATCAAACTGAAGAGAAGTATACAGTAGGAATAATATAAAGGATCAAGACAGGAAGCCCATCGCTAAATAAAAGTTTGTAATTTAGCCTCCGTGCGCTCAGTTAGTTTTGTGTTATCCATTATTTATTAGTTTACCTGCCGAGAGGCCAGTTATGTTACCACTCTACCTGTGAGTGAAGTTCTGTAATAAAGGCAAAGTAGCACATCTTTCAGTTGAGTTCAAATTTTAAAACACATTGTCGCCCGTGGATGTTAGTTCGCACCACGGGTCGCTCGGCTTCATGGGCACGGTGATCGCCGGCGTCCTCTCGGTTGGCCTGGGTTGCCTTCACGGCTGTCGAAGCTTCAGTTTCTGTGAAACATCTCGCTGTATGCCTTCGTAAAAAGTAAGCTATCGGGTAGGTACCAGCCACTCTGTACCGTAATAATTGGTTCATGCATACTTTGGACCCTACGTACGTGGTAGGAAGGTGAGAGGGAGAGTGTATAAATGGTCAATCTGGTTGACGCGGCCTACCTCTCTCTACTCCAAGTTATGTCATTTATCCACGAAGGCTGATTTCCCATAGAATTATTGGGGGTGGAAGTGTATATTGCCTGTCACCAAGGGTGACATTTTCCTTCATGCGGTATAAAGATCAGAGGGTAAAGGGTTAAAAACCTACCTGATCGACGCGACTCACTTTCCTATACCACGGTAGGTCATTTATCGCCCATACCATGATTCCCCGAGAAGTAATGGGAACGAAATCGTCTCCAGTTAAGGACGACATTCCCTTCACGGAGTACAAAGGTCAGCGGGCGGAATGGGTTAATAATCTGCTTGATCGATGCGGCCTACCTTTCTTTATATGATTGTATGCCTATACGAGGAGTTATGTGGCGGAATTGAAAACTGTTGTTGTACACTCCTCCCCACGTGGTACAAGTGTCAGAGGGGGAATGGGTTTGTGTCAATCGTCCGTAGCAGTGGGTAGGGAGGATAGGGCACGATTTTTTTTAAAAATTTATTTGGCAATGCAGTAAAAAATGACTTATTTTTAATTTAAAAAAGTTAAATAATAAAAAAGTGCGGGGGCAAAATCCAAAAAAGTGCTGGGGAACCGTGCCCCTCGCATATTGATAGGGTTTACCGTAAAAAAGAAAAAATATTAAAATCTTGAATTTGGCAAATGAACCTTTTTCGTTTTCGTTTTTTTTTTCGTCTTATATTCTCACCAATTTGTGAAACTTAACGACAAATGTTGACATAGTTGTCTAATAAAAGTTTTTCGGAGATAATTATTATTAACAATTATAAGAGTTGTTCCTCTTTGGGGTGTCACTAAAGGTTAAAATATGTATGTTAATCAACGGGAATAACATATATATGTATCCACGTTATTGTATAGCCAACTTCCCCATATTATCAATCTTTCCATTTCTTGCAGGACCTTGCAAATAAAATTTCATTATTAGTACTTTTAATACTGTGGTTCCCCCTGATGGGTAACAAATTAAGAATATTGTTTATTTCGCTATAAATATTGTATTTGGATCAATTTTGTAACTTATTTCCTTCCCGTGCGTAGAACGGGTATTTCAGCTAGTATATATATATATACACATATATACATTTACATATATATATATATATATATATTTATATACATATATACATACATATACATACATATATACATACATATACATACATATACATACATATATACATATATACATACATATACATACATATATACATATATGTATACACGCACATGCACACACACACGTTTATTAATTTTTTATATTACAATTATCTGCTTCATGTATAGCTGAAAGGTTTTCCCTCAGTATTTAAGCCAATATGTTTTTAGACGTCCGTCTCACGTATAATAAGAACAACTAGCACAACCCCGGATTCTATTTTTCCTGCCTTCGCTGCTTTGCTCTCTCTCTCTGCTTTCTTTCGTCTTTAACTTGGAGTCATCCATTTCAGTGATGCATGTCCCCAGCCTCCGATTCCGACAGCCACGCTCCTTTTTTATTAATCCTTTTTCTTATAAAGAGGGTACAAAGTCACGGGCGGCCGAAATAGTTTGCTGCCCGAGCACTAATTATTCCGCCTCTTGCAAATAACTCTTCGTCTTCTCGACGATGGGGGCTCGGTTGGAAGAACGGCAT